>JABSTN010000100.1:190340-233345 GCA_013759125.1 Fusarium sp. NRRL 53293 | reverse complement strand
ATATTATTTATAGTTAAGGCTTGTGGCTAAGAGCTTAAACCAGTAGACAGAACTTAGTCTAGGTTGCCAGTCAGTCAATAGTTACTGGTGTTGCAGTCTTCCTTGGCAGCTGGGATGGGAAGATTGAACTTTCTAGTGTTTTCAATTCCTAAATTTATAGCGAGGAGTATATTTAAAGGTTCTTAGTGTGTATTTTGAACCGTGTATATGAGTTCTGCACGCCAAAAGACCCCCCCGTGGCAGACTAAGTGATAGAAGAATTTAGACGATATTAGGATATCTTAAGGTAGTTTAAGATGAACTTAGTATACCGGCTTTTCTAACTGCTTGCTCGGTCTGACGCAAGCCCCGTAGGCTTCTAATGCCCTACGTGAGGTTTGAGACGTGAGACCTAGAGGCCGAACAGGCACAGCTCGGGTTGGGCAGCAGAAAGGTCATAAAAGCACCCAAGTTGACGGTCGGTGAGGTTTTGGGATCGGTTGAATTGAACAACAGCCTCGGCAGGAAATGTCCAAAATCCTATTGCGGTTTCAACTGCTCCATTGAGATGCCCTGTGGCCTTATGGAGATGCAACCATGCATGTAGTTGGTAGCGATCTCTCCGTTCGCGAAGTCGCAGTTCCCGTCCTTCGCTTTGAGACTTCAAATACGTAACAGTGCCAGACTCATCGCTGATTGGCAATGTGCTTTGATGGGTTGTGTAAGCAACTTTGCAGACACATGGTGTTGTCACTCCCAATTTCTCTACCAACTCCATCCACTCTTTGTATTGCTGTTGGAGAACTGACCGGCTGGAAATGTCGAAATAAATATTCTCAATAACCTCGTGCCGGATGATTCGTGAATCCTGCTGACGTGAGAAGTCACTAGTAGGCCCTGCAACAGGAAGCGAACAGCAATAGTTCAATAGGCCCTGGTTTCTAACGGGAGGTTTGGGGAATATTCTGGTGATATCAGCATAGTGCATAAATGTGACACTTTGAAGCCGAGCCACGACTTGCCGCAGCAGTTCTTCTGAAGGGGCATAACGAGGAAGGTTACGAAACTTGGAATACGAGTATTGATGTAAGAAGGCTACGTGATGTAACCCTGCTTTACATGGGTCATGATCCCAAACATCATTCGCAAAGTTCGCAAACAGGGATAAGCCATCAATCTCCAAGGTATCCAGCTCAGGATTAAGGACAAATGTCCCTGGTACGAGAACTCGATCTCTTTTCGGGATTTTGGCACCGTATGGCCGAGCGTGGATGGAGGCCATTCCTTGCGGATTGTGCTCGGTGTTCTGATCACTTATCTCAAGTGAATCTATGGCCGAGGGAGACTCCGTGACGTAGAGACAAGGAAGGGCCACGCGATGAAATCGTTGGGCGCTCGCACGAGATTCGACGCTCGTACCGAACAAGGCACTACGCTTTGGTGGATGATGTAAAAGAATTCTATATGGCTCTGTGAGTCGCCAGGATTTAAAAGGTATTCCAGCGCGATGCATTTTGCCAGTCCTCTTGTCCACGGTGCAAAGTTCAACTTTGATGTATCGCTCGCGCGTCAAAATTCGCACCCAAATCATAAGTCGTAGCTCCGTAGGAAGTCTAGGAAACAAATGAAATATTGCATTCGAATTTGGAAACTTCGGGTTCAAGATGCTGGGCAGTTCGCCAGATGGCCTGGCCTGTGGTGATTGGTTGGAACGTTCCATGGCGAGATCAAGCGTCCTAAGGGAAGAAGTTCGAAGTTCAAACCTGGTGGGCGAATTGCTATTCTTATACCAGTGAGGGACAAAAGTTAGTTAGTGAATCGATGTTAAGCTTTTCAGTCAGAGTTTGTGAATCTAAGTTAACAAATGACAAAGTGACAGATGGATAAACTCTAAATCTTAATTCCACTTATTCTTGCACGTCTAAATCTGCTGCTGAATGCTAAGTTTCAAGCGTTTATTCCTAAGAGGACGATGTCGTCTGGCACATCTCGGGCAACATCATAAAACAGGCAAAGACATGGCCAATTAGCATTTAGTGAGTAATAATTGATAATGCCATGTTCTCATTCTTATTTTTGACTAGTGGTCTCAAGCCACGCATGAGCTAAGAGAATCCTCCTGCCATGTTAAGCTGTACCAGGCGCGCTGATCACCTACTGATTGGTCCCTGACATTACTACACTAACCTCATTCTCAAAGCGATCGCATTCTCTCAGCCGAGTATACGATCGCTTTCAGGCGACATGTGATATTAGTTACTCGGCATTGTGCTATTGCTAGATGGGGTAGAAGAGGGGAAGCTGTTCATGTCATGTATATAAGGCGATAGTTGACTGCATATTGATCAGTCAACAAAGACGTTACATCCCTCGAAACATTATTCAATCATGAAGACCTATGTATTCTCAGTACTTCTTACTCTTGCAAGCCTTTTAGTCTTCTCAGAAGCCAGCTTCGATGGTAACATCAACTATGGAAGTCCCTCGCCTCGACATACGCAGTTCGGCATCGATGTCGATCAAGTCCAGCGACGTTCCTGGAAGCGTGGCAACATGGCATTCAAGCCAGAGGAGCTGAACTTTACCCATGGTGTTGCCTCAGGCGATCCATGGCCCAACAGTGTTATACTGTGGACTCGAATTGCCCCAACCAATGTCTCCTCCGCTGACACCGCGCCGATTGATGGAACCGAACCGCTTTACAGCCACGAGACCAAGAAGTTTATAGAGGCTGATCCTAACCCTATTTGCGTGCACTGGAAAGTCTTTCCAGTTGGGAAGAAGGACTCAAAGTCAGTCGTTAGCAGTGGAAAGGCGTATACTACCGCGGATATCGACTACACAGTGAAGGCATGTTCCAACATCAAGGTCAAGCAAGGAAACTAACCGAGGCAGGTCGAAGCAAAAGGTTTGAAGCCATTGACAACATACAACTATCAGTTCACCGTCTGCAACTCGAAAAAGTCAAGCCCTCTCGGACGAACCAAGACTGCCCCTCGGCCTGATGATGACGTGTCGGAGATCAACTTAGCAGTCTTCTCATGCAGCGCATACTGTAAGTGCTGAGACACTCGTCTGCTAACTACCACTAACCAGCCAAAGTTCCCGGGTATTTTAACGTTTACGGTAATGCTGCCCGAAAGGACAACCACGACTGGGTTGTTCATCTTGGTGATTATATCTACGAATATGGCACCTATACACTGTTCAAAGAGCGAGGCTCGATTCCGCAACACCCGACGTACTCGCTCTATGACTACCGTGCCCGCCATGGACAGGTAGAGACCCTTGCAACTGCTGCATTTTAAATAGACTCTAACGCTATGTAGCACCGGACTGACCCTGACTTGCAACTATTGGCCAAAAACTCAGCTTGGATTACAACTTGGGATGACCATGGTAAGCTTCCCCATGGTGCATAAGAACTTTTATCACTAACCTGGACCAGAGCTTGCTGATAACGCTTACCGAGATGGGTATGTCGACTTCTTCGACCGGCCAAACATCTTCAAGGGAGAAGGTCCGAAGGTAGCCACTGATGCTCGCAAAGCTAATGCTGTTCGAGCGTACTTTGAGTGGATGCCGATCAGACAGACTGACATGGACGATGGCCTTCGGGTATGGAGGTCTTTTCAGTTGGGTAAGTTGATGGACCTTGTGATGCTTGATACAAGATTGTATGACCGAAGTAAAGGAGTCGATTGTAAGTAATTTCTTAGTTGCCGAAAGTTCTTGCTTCTAACTGCAAGCAGACGTCAACCAGAAGTATATCGAGAAAATCAGCGACAATCCGAGTAGGACTTTGATGGGAGGGCGACAGGAGAATTGGTTCTACCGCTCCTTGTCCGAATCCAAGAATAGGAACGCAACCTGGCGAGTGATCGGGAACCAGATCGTATTCTCTCACATCAAAGGGGATGCGGCTGGAGGGGGAGACACCTGGGATGTACGACTACCATATCTTCCTTCGATCAGAAGAGTCTGACTACTAATTTTCAATAGGGCTATATCGCGAACCGAAACAGAACACTTAATCATCTATATAAGAACAAGATTGACAACAACATCTTCCTGTCGGGAGATAGTCATATGAACTGGGTATAGATTCTACCACTGTTGTTATCGTTACACTGCTGACTCTTATTAGGTATCTGACTTGGCGTGGCTGGGCACTAAGAAGTACGACCCCGAGACGGGGAGGGGTGCCATTGGGGCCGAATTCGCGGGCACAGCCGTCAGTTCGTGGGGCACATCGGGTCTCAAATCCATCGAGCCTGATGCAGGAAAATTGTCTCGTAAAGCTATCGCCCAGAACAAGGAGCTGTTCTGGCAGGAGGGTTACTACCGTGGCTATTTTCACATATCAGTCACCCCAAAGAATGTCTCAGCTCAATTTTTCGGTAAGTCAATCAAAAACCATGAGTATTAGACATGAAACTAACAAGAACACAGGCTCACCATCCATTGCGACTCACAATGCTTGGGAGATCCCATTAGCTAATTTTACAGTTTTTGCTGGGGACAATCACATCCATCGACCGAAGGATGGCGTTCAGGCTGAATCTGGAGCTCTGAAGTTCGGACAGATTAAGCATACGAATTTGACGCTCAATACTGAGACCGGGGTTTGGAAAGTTCAAGGTTTTGACAAGATGTACCTTAACCCAGAGCCTAGTTTCCTTGGCTCATCCTAAGCAACATGCCAAGGAGCTTCACAGGGTATGAACTAGTGTTGCAGTTTGGTGACAGAGATAATGCACATAATTTATAAGACGACGCTATATACTATAATTATCACTTGTTGAAAGTTAGATCAATTATTGTAGAGGGGGCTCGGCATATCCATTGACATGAGAAGCAACAGCTAGCCCTTGTATTCTGTCACCTCAATTTCATCCTAGTCATCGATCAGCAGACTGATGCAGGTACGCTCGAGTCATCACTTACCTCGAACTCTCCAGGGATAATCAGACCCATAATCGCTCGGGTCTCCATGGACTTATGTTCCTTGACATACTGCTTGTACTCAGGTGCACCAGGGCGAAGGACATTATCTGCCACAATGTGGCTCCCCTTCTTGAGCAATCCCAGTGATTCAGCGACTTGCAGATCTTCGACATACAAGTCTTCAATGTGATCCAAAAACAGCATATCCACACTTTCCATTTTCCCTTCTTCCTTGAGTCGTCTAAGGGAGTCAGCAGCCTTTCCCGTAATCACCTTGACTACATCTGATAGTCCTGCTAGATCGACAAGGTTCATAGTGATACCTGCGAAGACTGGATCGGCTTCAAGGCTCCAGTAGATGACATTGTTAGCGTCTTGGCTGTCCTTGTGCGCGTTTCTCAACGCGTTCCCCAAGAATAGTGCTGAGTAACCAACATAACCGCCCAGCTCAACAAAGAAACTGGGCTTTGTCTTAGCAATCAGAGCAGCGATCTTATCTGCTTTGTCGGGGCCAATGTTGATCAGGAAGTCACGCTGGGCGGCAAACTCATCCATTGCTTCGCAGATTACCTGGGGATTATTACGCATATTCGGGAAGTTTGGATGGTCGTAGAGCCAGCGTAGAAGAACAGCTTCGCGACCATCATTCCACTAGAGAAATTAGCATCTAGGTGACTGTGAGACTGCTTCAGATAATGAGAATACCTCAACGTATGCGTCCCCGAGCTCTTCCAGCTTTCGCATCGATGGATACTTTCCATATAGCTTCCTGCGTTCTTCCATGGTAAATCGATTGTAGTTGGTGTAAGATAATGAAGAGACAGAAACCGGCGGGACACGTAAGCAAAGAAGATGCCCCTTTCATTGTCGATCCATGCTTACACGGCTCGGACGGCAAGGGCAGAACGTGTGACATGCCCTTGTTGATAGATAAGCAAGGTGAAAGGCGGGGTTTGTAACAACACCATGTGGCACATCAAGTGTATGGAACATTTACTGGAAGACAGAAACTATAGTAAAATGAAATTAATATTACTATCAGGTGAAGATCCAAAAATGGATACGAAAAACGGGTTAAATATACTTCTCTAAATCATTCATCCGCTATATTCCATTCTGTGCCATAGGTTTCATTCCTATCAATAGAGTCTAATGTCCATTCAGAACTATCCTGTGGCGCGAATTGATTAGAGGGAAGATGAATTTTGTTCTGCCTCGCAGTAAACCGTAGCGAATACTGGCTCCTACAATAATTATCACAGAAGGAGCCAAGTGTAAAATTGACTCTGCCGGGTGTTGATGTAGCCGGCGGAGGAGGGGCAGGGTACGAAAGCCATTGAGACATTTCCGTTATTTCATCATAGGACACTCTGGCACGTAGCATGGGTCAACAAGGGTATGATACACCACCTGGGCTGTTCTCTTGATCCATTGCTCTAGGACTTCCTCGTGACCCTTTGTACTCTGGCGTGCGTTCAACTCCGCAAGAGGATAAATGCCAGTGGCTTTAAGCTCGTTCAATTCTTGGACGAGTCTCTTAAATTCCACAACTATTTCCGGTGGTAGCCGAGGGTTATTTGGTTCGAAATGAGACGAATAGTTAAGCACGAGATCTCGGCATTGACCTCCAATCCTAACGAGAGAGCGCAAAAGGTCTCCTTGGAACGGAATGACGTGAACACGGCGAACGACAGATATGTCCACATCTTCATCGTCAGTATTCGAAGAGGGACTTCTATCAAACGGCATGCCAGAATTTTGTAATCTTGACAGCGCTTGTGGCCGTAGAAACCTCGATCTCCACTGCCCGGTCCATGAATCCCAATTCACGGGTTCAGGCGGGGGAATAGGGACCGTCAAACTGCTAGAATCGGATGAGATGCCTAGTTGCGCCTCGTCTGTAGTATCCGACCAAAGAAGGCATTTCGGGCTAAGACAAATGTTTAGATTACGTGTTCTGCTGTAAGACATTTCCGAAAGACACTTACCATTGGTATCCACGCCTAAAACTAGATGATATCGAGTCAAATACGTAGTCACATCTAGGACATGCAAATCCAGTGGACTGGCTGCCAAGCCGTTCTAAGAGAATTGACATATTCAGTGAATCTCCTGGGACAACAGATGTTGACCAGTGTTCTGGCTTGATGGGCATATTTGTCCGTGATTGCATAACGACGAATCGTCGTCGCTCCACTAGGCGGAGGCCTGGCTTGTTGTAGAACATGACGACCAGTAGCCGGCATAGACCCTAAATAATGTCAGTATAACATAAAAACTTAAACTGAGGCAATACTATACCTCCCAAGTATCACACATTTGAAAAGGCAGGCGTTCCGAGCCCGCCTTTGCTTCAACCAGACAGGTCTTAATTTCACGAGAGGCTGTCTGCGTGGTTATGATCAGGGCCTTCAAATGGTCTGTGAAGGGATTATTTATGGTATTTCCCGGCTTTAGACTCTCCCTAAGCGATGTCAGACGATAGAACGTGGTTAGTGATGTTGGATCACTCACCAGTTTTGCATAGTTAACAGGGTATTAATGGCCAAGATCTCACTAGTTAATATTGCGCGAAGTTCATCCACTTCATGGCGTGAGATTGCCGACCAATGCAGCCGCTTCTTGAAGCTCCGAACCCAACCTTTTCTGCTGTTGTCTGAGCAGCCTTTTGGGCCTAATGTATTCTCGTAACGCCTCATCTTTTCTTCAAACTCCTGTAAGGGACCGAGACATTGCAACGCGATGGCACGGACTCTTTCAAGTCTGGCTTGCTCATCGACGCGACTCGATACGAGATGGAATGCCTGGTGGCAAACTTTCGAGAGAAAGTCAAGCTCAATTGCGAGCCGCTGGAAATGGTGCGGTGCTTCTTTATACGACTTCACCTCGACGGCGATGCGTTCGATCAGGCCACCGATGGCGATCAAGTCGCCGATACTACCTCGGTCAGTGATCGTATTTCTCAGAAATGAAGGCAATTATGGATGGTACCTATACCCAAACGACATTGCACTAAGGCTTGTAAGGATTGAACCTGCTTATCAAAGTGGCCTACAGAGCGCGACAACCATACGCCTTTTCAACGGCTGCACAGAAACTAGTGTCTAAGAAGCAAGAAGAATAAACCTCGCAAGGCCTGGCAGAAGAATAGCATGATATGATCCAGGGTTGGGGCGGTCTAAGCCAATCGTTGGGCGACGCGGGGTGAGGCTTACTGGACGCCTTTGTGAGTTATCCGCGTTTTGGGGGCGGGGTTTCGCCTGGTGACTTCTGCCTTGGTATAGGGCCGTCTCGTCAGCTCCAGAGGCTGAGCTCAAGGCAGACAGGCATTTTGCAGGTCGACACATACAGCCGTACTGACGGGTGTTCCTTTTGCAGTGTGCAGGGTTTCTTGCTTATCACACACAAATTTCAAGGCCTTCTCGAGGTCGAAGCGGGAGCTGCTCTGTCTGTGCTGGATCAAAAACATCACGGCCGTTTCCCCGTCAGCCACGGCGATGTCTCCAGTTTCGATCCTGGTGTCATGGCACTCCACCAGCAAGGGAATCACATGGCAACGGTTCTGCAGCCGCACTCGCCTGCCAGCTCAAAAAGTCCGTTCCTAATTTTTGGTTTAGGCTTACAGTTAGTGTGGAGGCGGGATTGCCCGGGGGATGCAATAAAACTTCGGACCTTGATCCTAAGGGACGAAAAGCCTTAGGTAAACTTAGGCTAATTTGGTATAATTTAGTATAGACTTAGAGGATCTTAGACTAAGTATTTTTGGCACCCTAGCCTAATGCCAGAAGTCTTGCCCCTCGTGGATTGCCTAATGTTAGCACGAATGTGGCTTTTCAACCCTGTAAATGGACCTATGATAGGCAAGTGGCGAAGTCGTGGGCGCTTATGAGCTGACCATCCAGAGCCGTTGCAGAGCCTCGTCAAGCTCTGAACCTCGTAATTTTGACAATGGCCATTGTATTCCTCTCAAAGTTGTGTATTAGACGTCCAGAACACTGAACCTAGACTCCATATTCATTGTACGGCCAAAATGGTGCGAACAGAGACTCTTCTCAGCGAGTACATCAACTTCAGCGACCAGAATGCTGGATTGAGCGATGCAGAACTCACCAATAAAGAGCTCATGTTCTACGGCGCCGCAGCAGTCAGCCATCTTTGCAATGAACAAGAACAAGGAATCAATATCAATGAGAACCTTCAGCAAAGTGAGCGATTCCGATTCATCCGAGAACTGGACATAATCTCGTCAATCTACTCAATTGCCCCAATAAGCAAGAAAGCGGGGATCAAGTCAACGCCGCCCGTGATTGCCTGGTCTAATCGCCTCCAGACTGTCTTTCTGGCCTTCTGCTGCACCCGCGACATGCACGATGTCCGTTCCGATCTGGACGTACGCTTGGCAACGTCTGATATCGGATCGCGCTTCCATAAGGGCTTCTGGAATAGAAGTGAGGAGTTTGTACCGCTTGTTGAGTGGCTCATGAAAAGGCATAAGCTGGTTGTTTGTGGCCACAGCTTTGGGTTCGTTCACACAAATTATCTTTTTGGAATGATGTTAATCTTGTGGGTTAGAGGGGCCTTGGCAACTATATCGTCTTACTTAGCCATGGTCAGCCACGATCCCGTTCCCAACGCCTGGGAAGACCGGCCAGGCGGCATTTCCATCATCACATTTGGAGCACCTTCGTGTATGGTCGCCGAGCCGCGAGGTACAACGGCGTCCCTCCAAATGAATCTGAGCAGCAATTTCCACCACGTCATTAACCCTCATGACTACGTTCCGTTTGCCCTCAACGACAGTTCGAGGAGATTTCGGCAGGGATTCGACGCTTTGAGAACGCCCTTAGGAAACATCTCACCTACCATCCAAATGTTATGGCCCATTCTTGAGTACTTCTTAGACCTTTTGCTACAGAATACGGGCAAGTTCTGTCACTTCGGGTGCATGTATTCCATTGAGGTCGAGGTGCCAGGTATCCAGAATTGTGTGCAGACCTTGCGAGTCAACGATGTCCCTCAGATACCTAGCGCGGGTCAGGTTGACCAATACCACAAGATGTCACACTACTTCCATTGTGTCAAGAACTCAGTCGGCGCGCAACTTCTGCGGGGAGCCCCATCGGACGTCGACCATGGGATTCAGACTGATGTTTCATCGATGATACTTCCGATGCCGGGAACAGTGATCAATTGTTCTTGCGTGGTTCACAGCGATCACTTGATCATATCACTCGACGTCAATACGCCTGTCATGCAATTTCTCTTAAGAGGAGCAACTTTCAGGAAAGATTCAAGCAATATCCCTCTCACCATTCTTGGGTTTCCTATCAAATCTGACCATTACCAAGTCGGTACCCCATTTCTATGTTTCCCTTGGACCTCACAACTAACCTCTGCATCTAGACATCTGTAAAACTAGAGTATCGTATCAAGACCAATGATCCATTTGAAGATATTGGAAAGGCTTCAATCGCTATTCAGAAAGGCATCACCCTTCACGACATTTTCGGGCGATCTACAGACGTCAACGTCGACACAGTGAGATCTATGAGTCTAGATAGGGCCAGTTTGCCAGCGACATTTGAGAGTATCCGACTAGCGATGATACGCGCACTCGTTACGCAGATATCGAAGGTTCAGGCCCTCAGAACTGACAATACCTCTCGCGATGCTCATCCTCCAGAAGAAGTCATGGCGATTGTCGACAACATCAAACCTGTTTTAGGATGTATCGACGGTCTAGTCAGCGATGCTAGTCCCCACCTTGTTGTCAGTCGCCTGGGGCATGCCTTTACTATTTTGAAAGTGCTCTGGCCCAAAGACTTTGAGATTGAATCAGACTTCCATGCCTCTATGCCTGGGGCCTACGGAGATGAAGAATCTGACACTGGTCTTCTCCACGACATTCCTCCTGACTGCCCTAGAGCACTCAGAAAGCTGATCACAGATATGTTTCTGACTCAGAACGCCCCAGGGATCACCCGAGCTCAGCTTTCTGTCAAAAGTTGGGAAGCAGCCAAGAGACCAACATTGAAAAGTCAATTCAAAAACGTCCCAACCTTTGCCGGAGCTCTCGCGACATTCAGCCATGATTTATATCATCGCTCGACAGATCCCTCGAGACGCACCGAGCAAGCAGTGTCTCAGTTCCAAGAAGTGATGGGCGTCATTCAGTTCTGTCATCTTGTTATCATCACCCAACTTGACGCTCCGTACGAATGGTACTGTAAGTCCACCGAGGGCCATCAGATCACGTCAGCCGCCTTGGGGGCTTTGCCGTCGTACTTTTCTGGAGCGTCGTTGTTTTCCAGAGTCCTAGCGTCATCATTCATGGAGAGCTTGGGCGTAGGAGCCATTTCCGCCGCTGGAGTGGGTGTCACTGGTGGTATAGCTGTATTGTTTGCAAGCACCGCTGTCATCAACCATTTTCTCAATAGGCACAAAGAGTATCTCAACCTGACATTTCCTGGTGCTCTGTCTACCACCTTACAGGCACTTGGTCTTCCCATTGCTGAGTCCGACGACATAGTGGAGAAGACCTTACTAGATCGTGTGAGGCAAGATATTACAGGTTGTCGTGCCCCAGAGACGTTAGAGAAGTGGAGGGTAAAGCTTGAGGAGGGCTTGAAAGATTATCCTGGGGCAAAGGCCAACCAATGGTGCATCACACCTACCTTATTCTGGCCTAGGTGGCTTTTCAGTGTTGCTCAAGTCGCCCAGCTCCGCCTGCAACTCTCGGACAAGATCTGCATCGGGGTGCAGGGCTCCACGGAAGCTGGCAAAAGTCAGATGCTGACGGTACTGACTGGTGCATCGGAGGACTACTTCAAGCCCGGATCCAGCAGCCTTTGCAGGACTTTGGGCATTCAGTCGTACGACTCCAGTGACCTTGGTGCCATCTTCCTTGACAGTCCCGGCTTTGACGACCAAAAGCCAGAGATCAAGTACATGGCTGATGTGTTCCAAGAGCTATTCGCCATTGTGATAATCGTCATCCCAATGGAGCGAACACGATCTGAAGCCACTGAAAGCGCCCTACGTATAGCTATCAAGCTACTCCGTGACCAAGAGGATAAGCGTCCGTTACGGATTCTACTCAGCCAGGCCGATGGTCTGGACCACCACCGTAACAACAAGCAGGTCTTCAGAGACACTCTACGCGATGTCAAGGAACAGTTCATGTCCAGATTTAGACAAGAGCTGGGCGAAGACTTCACCACGTTCAGACAACAGCCGTTCCATGATGGAGTTGTTTGCAAATCGGAAAGGCTGCAAGATATCATTAAGCCATTCTCGACGCATGCCCAGATGAGTTTGGACGGTATTAGTGCATTGGCAGATTGTCCTCCTGGAACCCCGTGCAAGATTGAAAGAGCGAGCCACTTTGGGAATTTGTGCGAGTTAGCTGATGCGGGAGAGATATGGGACATTGAGTCGCTACGGTCCTGGCTGCGGGATCTTTCACCCACCAGCGTGCCGATGTCGAGTGGCCGTGTCCGGGTATATTGTGATTAGCTCCGGCAATATGATCTTTTCTCATTTGAGTATTTCTGATAGTTGCTTTGTATACACGACTTGTTTCGTTTGCACCATCTTTGTCTCGGCTAAAAGTACCTGCAAGGGCCCCTGTTTGAGTGTTGGTTGCAACATAATATCCTCTAGGGGAGGAAAAAAAACTCAGGACCTTCATCTAAGTGATACAAAGACTTAGGTAACTTGGCATAAGTTTAGGATAAATTTAGTATAGGCCTAGAATACCTTTAGCTAAGTTTATTTTGATACACTCTGTAAAGGTCTGATGTTCTCTTGCTCCCCGGGGATCCTGTATACATGCCCACCTTCCATATTGGTTGAGCACAGGAGACGAACTTGGCTGACATCACATCATCCGATAAACCCCGCGCGGTGTTTACTCCTAAATGCCGCAGCCAGACCTAGACCATACCTCATGGTACTTGGACCATTCATCCTTAGTCTTATAGCTCGTCATGTCTGATCCACAAACCAGCGACGAGGCGTTTGATCAGCCTGCGCCGACAACAAGCGCCGCGCCCCTGGAAGAAGCTCCAATAGGGCTGCTCCCCGGTCAGCATTGGACGCACACCGTAAGTCTCCAGCATGTCATCCTTCGCACTTGATGGGATTAACATTCTGGCGTCCCAGGAGCCTGATCAGGACGACGACGACGACGACGACGATAATGACTCAACATTATCGGACTCCGCAAGCTCAACGGCTTCCCTTTCCTCCGATATCTTGCGCTACCGAGAGATCAACGGTAGGCGATATCACAGTGAACAAGGCGATGCTCAGTACTGGTTAGTCGTTACCTCAGCAGTCTCAGTACGCTGGAATTCAGTCCGGCACATTACAGCTGACTCATTGTCTAGGATTTCGAATGACAATCAAGCCAATGAAGCGCTGGATATCAAGTAAGGAGCTAGTCTATCACATTGGTCGCTTTTCTTACAACTCCCAGTCACCACGTTCTGATTCTCATGTACAACGATAAACTTTTCAAAGCGCCGTTGGAGGGCAATATACAGGTACTCTTCGATCCGCATGATGGGGCTTGAGCTTTTGCTGATTAGTCTCTCTCGGTCAAGAACGTTGTAGACATTGGAACAGGCACAGGTAAGGGCCGCGTCACTGTCTCCCCTATCGAAATCGACAACTCATTAGCTATGCTTGACTAGGAATTTGGGCCATGTATAACCCTCACAAACAGACCCTAAAGGCATAGATTATACTGACAGGGACTTTGCGGACGAGTTTCCCAACGCAAAAGTGGTTGGGATCGATATTTCCCCAATCCAGCCAGGCTGGGTTCCACCAAACCTCGAATTGTTAGTAGAACATCGATGATAATATAGTTATACTGATATACTGACCCTTCAGTCAAATCGATGATTGTACCCAGGAGTGGACTTTCAAAGAAAACTCACTTGATTATGTACATATGAGATTCCTAGTCGGCAGCATTATTGACTGGCCCGGACTGTTCAAGCAAGCATATAAGTGCCTGAAGCCAGGAGGCTACATCGAAAGCCATGAGTCCTCGCCTTGTATTGGCAGTGACGATAACTCGGTGTCCGAAGATAGTGCTATGGGCCAATGGGGTAAGATCTTCATGGAGGGGGGTCGAAAACTTCAACGACCATTCTCTGTTCTCGAGGATAATGTCCAAGTCGGAAGCATGAAGGAAGCGGGATTCGCAAATATTGAGGAAGAAGAAATCAAGGTACGCATTACATCATACTGTTAGTCTGTCTCGTCGATTCTAACCAAAACTAGGTGCCCATCGGCGGATGGCCTGAAGATCCGAAGCTCAAGGAAGCCGGTCATTATTTCCAGGCTGCAATCTTACAAGACGTCGAAGGCACTCTCATGTTTATTGCAAACCTGTTTGGGTGGAGTAAAGAAGAGATTCACGTTTTTGCCGCTCGGTACCGTCGGGAGATCAGGTCAAAAAAGGCCCACGGTTACTTTCGTGCAAAGGTGGTTTGGGCGCAAAAGCCACTTGACAGCTAATACTTCGACGTTGTTTCGTTCAGCGATCTTTGGAGCAAAATACATGTTGTTTCTATCGCAGGAATAGTTCCCGTTTCTCCCATAGTTACTCGTCGCCAGTGGCAAACTCTCCCTTTGCAATCTTGTCGCTAAGCGCCTTATTGGGAGTAAAGTAGGATGAGAAGTCCTCCCGCGCCTCCAGTAACAGATCTACTACCATTCTTCCGAATACAATCTCTCCTGCTGGATTGAGATGCGTCCTATCGCCTTCTCCCCAGTTATAACGTTGTGCGTTCTCATTACCGATGGCGTTGACATAGTCAGTGCTAGCTTTGTTGAGTTCGAGATATTTGGCGCCGACATCTCCAGCGGCTGCGATAGTCTCGGCAGCCCACTCCTTGAGGTTCTGGACAACCTCTCCGTTTTGGAAAGTGCGGCGCGTGAGTGAAGTGATAAATATCTGACGGTCGTATTAGTACGAGAAAGCGACTTGCATGTTAGATAGAAGACCTACCGGTGTTCCGCCAGCCGCTTTGATCTGATTGCCAATGTCGACCAAGTTGGCATGGAACTCATCCAACTGCATGACCTTCTGATCATTGTGGCCAAACTGAATGGTCACTACAGGCTCAAATTCGGCCTTAGCCGCACTGACGTCTTTGATGAGAGTGTCCCAACGACCATTGGACTTCCAAGATACAGTAGTTGAGCCACTGACACCTCGGTTGTCGCCTTTGGCTGGGGCGTTCAGATATGACAAGAAGCCATTACCCCAGCCACCGTCTACAGCGACGGTCGAGTCACCGATGAGAAAGAATTGTGGTGGTTTAGCCGCTCGGGCAACAGGGCTTGACTGGACAGTGCCAAGAACGGTGAATACCAGGCCCGCAAAAGAGAATCTCATTTTAACGGTTTCTTGTTAAGTTTTAGGTGACTTAATAGTAATGGCAGCCGGAGGTAAAGATTTCATGAACTCTCGTGTCAAGCAGAAGTACTATACTCGTGGATGGGCCGAGATCATCTCAGTATCTATTTTCACCATTCGACCCCGTACTGGCAGTTTATATCGTGCAGTTGGACCAGGGTCATGGTGCAGTGCATCCTCGCGGGGTCCGCTCCTTTCGGTGCAATGATACCACGAAGTCGCATCTAAAGATGTATACGTCGATGTCGCCATTCCTTGTCGATGCATCGGAGTGAGATATGCCGCAGACGTATTTGGAAAGATCGCCATTAGCTTGTTTCTCAGTAGTGGAAGAGATATTTCCAGCGGGGACCCTATCCGCAGATCATGCCCTGCTGTAGCGGCCCCATGAACGAAAAGGGCAACTGAACATGACTAGAAAAAAGTGACGAAACTCCACGAATAAGTATACACAAATCAGCTAGAGCACAAACATTCTCCCTTCATTACTAGTTCAAGCCCAGAGTACGTCTGTAATCTCCTCAAACAAATTCGCCGCCCAAATTGCATCATAGTCAAAATGTGGCCTAGATGATATGCTGCTTGCCTCCCTCTGTACAAGCTGAGTACTAGGTGCAGTCAAGTCATCAAGTATCTCAACATGCTCCGCTTGTCCTTCATCGTCTGGCAATTTCTCGTCCAGCTCAATGACCCTCGGCAGCCCGGCAACACTTTCAGATGCGCGACGCTTCCGAGGCGTATACAGAGTTGTCGCAGACAAGTTGTGTATCGGCCCGTAGGCCAACCTCTTCATTCTCACGTCGTGAAGAATAGATGTCGGTAGGTCCAGTTCCGTTGGTGGCCTACCGGTGATCAAGGCGTAGTCGAGAGAAAGTCGAAGGCGCATGTACTGGCGTGTGATGAACAGTTCATCCCAGTACTTCGTAAGACTTTTCGATGGCGGTGACATTGCGCCGTCTGCTCCCGATGACTGCCGACGCCCTGGTGGTTTCGAGTGCGGGCGTAGTGGTAGCTGAATGGGTGTTGATTGAACGATTTGGGTGATCATTCTACTGATGTCTTCAGCACCTTCAAACCGTTTACTACACAGGTGCATTGCCTGTGCATGATATCTCGTTAATAGTTGGTCTTCGTCACTTTCGAGGTCCTTGGGTGCTATCCTCTCATCGATGGAGCTCAGCATAAGCGGGTATGCAATGTAAGCAATGCTAAACAAGATTAGCTATAGCAAGTCGATTTAGAGCTGGCCACTTACGCAGATATGGGAAGGTGTTGAGTTAAGCCTTCTTGAACGATGAAACCTACTAGCTTTGTTGTTTCTGTCGTCGCATAACTTATGTCCTTGCCAATATTCCGAAGTACAGTGTCGTCAATGATGTTGACACCTTTTTGTCGCTGTTCGATCATCATAGCCTCGTGGTTTCCAAGCGCAATTTGGGCAGCACTAAATTCACCGTCAGTAATCAGAACGGCACGAACATCTAACACAACTCACTAGGCATATATGTACACGACGCTTGATATCAAAGTTGTCGATCGGTGCGCCCCCATGCCCTTGAGGAATGGATGGAGAGCTTTGTCCGCTTCTTTCTTCCAACGGGCGAGGTTACTTTTCGCGGCCCTGATCTGAGACAGTGTTTTCTCAAAATTATCGAGTGAGTATGTGATGTCGAAAGCGTTCGGGCCATAGCAAATCGAAAGAGTGTCTGTCAGAATAACTGCCAGACGGCATTGGAAGTTTATGATATCTGCTAGCTGGCGCTTCGTTCTGGGGTCATACACAGCAGAGCTCTCTGCTTCGTCGGCAAGATCGTCAGGAGTGATCAGATCCAAAGTGACATTAAAGCTTGAAGGTGTTATCTGTAGAGGTTTTCGAAGACCGAGAGTCAAGACTCTGTCTCTCCAGAATAGAGACCACCAAAGCCTCTTATTGCTCCTCTTGCGCGATATACTCGAACCGGGAGCTTGGAAAGTGTGGGCTTGAGCGACGATGGCATTTTGTATAGCGATAGCGAGCCAAGTGCTTCCTGCGTGTGGTTCAAGAGCTGAGAATTGGAATGTTAGGAGTAAGGCTGCTTGGGATTTGGTGAATGCATCACTCTCCACCCCAAGGTCAAATAATAGCTTGAGAAGGTCAGTGGTTATACGTGACTTCAGTGCGCTTTAGTACCTTGGCTCTTCTATAGAAGATATTCCGCGCCACTTTCACGCTTTTGTATCCAGCATTCTTGAGTACTACGGGCGAAACGAACTGTGTCTTGTCAGCCCTGTCTCAGGAAGGTTGGAGGGCCCATACCGCTGATGCTGCGAAAAGCATCGCTTGGAAAACGAGCAACGACATTGGCTTCACTTTCCGGTCACCGCCTGCTTCCCCCATGTACATATCCCAGAATTCTTTCTCGTCTACTAAAGGGTAGTAGGGATGTAGGTACAAGAAGTACTGGTTGATGAACTCTTCTTGAACGGTTTGTACAGGTAGGTGGAAGCACCGGTTAAGTTCGAGAAAGTCAACATCTTGTTCAGGAAGGACTCTAAGGTCAGGTAACACTAGAAATGGCTGTGTTGTGTACAGGACTTCAGACTGAGAATATGCCGCTGAGGGTCTGGGCTTGGACATGATGCCTCAGTCTGCGAATGCTCCTTCTATGGCTGAGAAATGATTCCCTTGTATATTTGATGAGATTCAAAGGCCTTGGTGTACTTTTTGGTCTCGGTCTGAAGAGTGTTGAGTGATAGTCTGGTCATCCGTCGGACCGTAACCATCCTCAACATGAGATGAGCTGAGCGTTATCGGAGTCCGGCAACCAAACTTCCGTCCCCACTTTCAGCTGCCGAGACGACTCCACTTACTGGCAAGCAAATGGTGCCTTTCTGCCTCAGGCCTTGAGACTAGCCTAAACCGGTAACCAGCTTAAGCTCCTCCTCAAGCTTTGATGCTTTTCTCCAACCTCAACGAATCTACCGGCATATGCTCAGCAAAATCTGCCACGTCACAATCCTTTTATTCTCTTTGCCAACTAATCATCCGCTAACTCATCCTCCCATTTTCTTATCTGTCTGAACACATCATATACAATGGGGAAGACGAAAACCAGATCAAACTACTATTATGATCATTACGAGGGCCTCTTCTATGATGATGGCATTGTCTTTGAAGATCCCGATTTTGCTGGTATCAATCATGAAGCACAGCGCGAGCTGATGGCCTATAGTGAGGGAAGGTCGGAGGGTTGCCCTTCAAGAGAAGATGTTCGTGAGCGAGCCCAAAACTACTCAAAGAACATCTTTGCAAGCTATTATCAGCTAAACAAGATACTCGAGAGACATGAGGCCACTATCCAAAGAAGGTGGATGAAAAAGCCCCGTCAACAGAGGCTTCAGATTCTCCTCAAATATTGGCCTGATATGCCTGTCAGTCATCGCCCTGATTTCGCGGCTTTCCGGCAAGAGCATGCAGTAGATCGACACGCACATGGATCCAAGCTGAAAGACCATTTCATGTGGCCTACTGTCAACCAGGAAGACCTGTCGGGCCCCAAACTCATGCTCTTGCTGCTGAATGCCAGGGGAAGACTTGCTCCTCCTGCCTTTGCTGCAGTTGATTACGAGGGACTGTGGTTTGGCAAAGCGACGAAAGGTCTCCATCCTGAATTTCTTCATTACCATACCATGATCATGCATGGTGCTACAAACGCTGAGGAATACGGAAAGCTCATTCACTGGGAGTCTCACCCAGATGCCGAAGAGTGGGTGAGAACACGAAGGCAGCTTCTCCCTGGAGACGCCCTCTTGGTTCTCGAAGTCCAGGAACGTCTCATGAAGTTTCTTGTTGATTGTTGCCACCAAATTCTTCACGAGATTCCCCCAGACGTCATGATCAGCGACGAATACCCCATCCAACCCGAGCCAACATTGAAGACGGACAGTGACGCCTCTGGGTTTGTCTCCCTGGCTGTAATCACTGCCGAGGCTCCCTACAAGCGACCAACAGGTCTCGATCTTTGGCATTTGCTTGATGTCCTTGAGGCTAGGATGTCAGCTGCAGAAGATCACATTTGGTCCTTACGAGAGGACCCTGCCTACTTTTCTGAGCAATTTCGCGAGTACCTAGACCATCGCGAAGAGATGCTTCCAGACACCAATGGTAAACCGCATCCTGTCACTCAACCCCACCGAATCAATACCCTCTGGTCCTGAGTGCTTCTCAACATGGTTGTGCACGCCTATTCGAACCTACAATTTTTTGCAATTTTGTATAGTAAAGTCCTGATCTGCATCCAGTCTGAGGAATCCTCTCGCAACGATATCGATCCTGCGAAGGATTTGCCCGAGACGTATTTTCACACTTTGACGTTATTCAAGTTCTGTCTGGACCAAGCAGTCACGGTTTCTTTAGACCAACTGGAGCACTCTGAATTCGCCTCACCTCCCATGCGGAAGTTCTTCGCTCGCATGCCACCTCCAGATCCTTATACGTCAGATATGAATGTGATCCCCCGTGCTGGGGTCAAGATTGCTGGAGTCGATAAAGAGGTCTTGTTCCTCATTCAAACGTTGTGGAAGGATGACTGGGGGCTTTTTGTAGCACGCTTGCCCCTCGTCGTTGATGAACTGGAGCGGTTGATGCAGGCAGATTCCAAAGCAGATGCACTCATATCGGCTCATGTCGCCAAGATACTTGGTGATATTGCTATTATAGCACAGTGTCTTAAGCAGCTGGAGCTGTACCAGCCATGGGCCGCTCAATTCGACGAGGATATCCAATCTAACATTGATATATACCGAGAGTCTTGGAGTACGATAGGGACCGATTTCGGGCAATTGCATGATGCCTTCCTGAGGAAAGAGTTTGATGAAGCAGCTAGGCTCGCAGAGCCGTCGGGTGGGAAATTTGCCTATCCGTATAGCAAACGCCGTACCAAAGAGACGGTAGATACCATGCGCCGAGCTGAAGCGAACCTGGATATAGTCTGGGCCAAGATCGACCAAATCACTCAAAAGAACGTGACAGGGTTTGAGAACACTATGGTTTACGCACTGCTTTCCGGATCGCGGACCCTGCGAAGGACGCCTGAGTGGGTTGAGCCTATCAAGAGTGACTCGAAGGCCGAGTCTATTACGAATCGAGATCTATGGGAACTCAACAAACCTCTTTCGAAACTGTTTCTAGGCGAGCCTACGCAAGAACCTAAGAAGTTCAAACCAGAAGTCAAGTCAAAGACCAAGGTTAAGACCAAGCGTGGTCCTAAAGAGCTTGCCACTGCCGAAGAGGCGACCCCGCCGGCGGTTGAAGCAGAACCAGCGACTGAAGCCACGCAGCCCACATTTGCTGTTGATGCCAAAGCGCTCAAGGTGTTCCGTACTCTGTTCTTCGATCCTGAAGTAACATCGACTCCTGGCTTGATCCCGTGGAACGACTTCCTCTATGCCATGGCGGCGACTGGCTTCAAGATTGAGAAGCTGTATGGCTCGGTCTGGCAGTTTACTCCGACTCAGCTGGACGTTGAGCGCGGTATCCATTTCCATGAACCGCACCCCATGGGTAAGATTCCTTTTGAGACGGCTAGACGCCATGGACGAAGATTGACGAGAGCTTATGGGTGGCATGGGGGTATGTTTGTACTAAAGGAAAAGTCGTAGAGGGTTAAAATGTTGGGGTACGTTTGGCCTGGACTGCTGTAGACAGCTAGATCTGGGTATTCTCGCATATTCGGGTAGTAACGCATGAATATTTATCGGACTCAGGTTCTTTTCCTCCTCCTTTTTAGCCGCCATTGCCCCTACTTCACCTTACATGCGACCATAATACCTACTAAGTTCTCTGGTGATATAAGCTCTCAGCCACAAGTCTCTGCTGAAAACAACGCATGTAGTTCACAAGTAATGCCTGCAGTCTCCCCCTTGCCTTCGGCCTGAGAATGCTGTGTCGTAACCCTTCTAGTGGCACCACTTTTGGCAATTCTTGGACGCTTCAAATGAACAGTCCTGCTGACAGTCTTGCTTGGCAATAGTTGGTCCTTCTCTCATGCAACCAACCTGACACGGCTCGGCCCAAGAGAGAACACAGTCATAGTAGTTTCCCTTTGTGCATGACTTGGACTTGCGAGTCTCAAGGGTAGATATGGCTTCAACTTTGGCAGCAGGAGCAGACTGGGCGGTGCTCGATAAAGCGAGGAAACTGACAACGGTGTTCTAAGGAATTATCAGTGGCATTTTTCAGTGGTGTAATCGATCGACATACTGTGAGGGACCACATATTGGAAAAGGAGTGGTTTATGGATTTTAAACTTTGAAGTATGTGTGATAGATGATGGATAAGATGAGGACGAAAAAGATCAAGGAGGCAGGAGATGATGCCCTTATATAGATCTGGGGTACCCCAATTATACGCATTGTTCGTCAATTAACACACCTTCAAGTAAGATATCTTACGACTATGCCACAGGCCGTCTGACCCGAGTTGCCGAAGTTCCGGGCCAACATCCTCCCCACGGATCCTGTGAACTCTAGCTGCATAGCCGCCTTCTCTAAGAGGATCGGCAAGGATTTACCAGGTAAACACACGGAAGTGCTGTATGATAGACTAGAGATAAGAGAAGCGGATGTGCTCTCGCAGATCCGTACATGAATGGCGAGTTTTAGCAATTACCAATGCAAGATAGAGACAGCAGATTCGGGCATGTGCGATTGTTGGCAAGCAGCCTAAACGATGGAAGATTTTCTGTTTCTATTTACAAAATGGGAGGTACAGGACGAAGGTATGATACAAATTGGACAAATCAAGATGGGAAATCCCTCACTCTTTCGGTGAGACAAATGGCCGTAGGATCGAGAGAAGTGGACACCAACTGCATAACACTTTGCAAATCGAGATGACTGTCTCGACGTTCAGACAACCAACACACAATTGCTTCTAATCTTATCTTATCTTATCTGTATTCTGGCTATCTCTTATCGCTAGCTACCCTAAACCCCAGGAGCTGAAAATTAAGCTTCGTACCAAGGATCCTCCCATGGTTGTGCTGGACCAGTTGGGTAGTATCATGTATGCCAAGCTAATTGAGCTAGGCCTGACCGCTCATGTACGTAAGGATTGCTAATTGCTCTTGTAATTGTTAAACGTCGCACTAAATAATTGCTAATCAGTGTAGTACAATACCTCCAGCTTTCCACGAACGCACCAGTTGACTTGATAGGCACCACTGTCAGTAGTTCAGATTTCTAAGCAAAGTTGCACAATAGTCTCAGTGTCTTTGATTGTTAGCCTATGCAATGTAATGCTCTCAGATATTTAAATGCCGCATTGCGCTCTGTGGCCTGAGGGTTTGGCCCAGCCTGCTGCCATCTTCAAGTCGAACCCAAACCCAACCACGCATCTGACGATATGGCCCCATCATCGTCAACGCAAACTGGCAAAGCCAGCACGAGAGAGGACTTATTGTCTGTTCTGAAGGGTCAAAGCGTTAGAGTCCCGGACTTGGCTCTGATGCATGACGGATGGCCGAAAGACACGAACCCGCACGTTGAGGCCATAGACGTCAAGATACTCCAGTTGATTGAAACGTCAGAAAATACCCCCTGAGAAAACCCGATAAAAATACTGACATATCTGTTAGACATGCTGTCAACGAAACGGTGCGCTCGCGTCTGACCAAGGCAAACCTGTCGGAACAACTAGCTGGTTGGTACCCGTACGCCTCCCGCGAAAAGCTAGAGGTCTTGACATCCTTCCAAGTCTGGATGTTCATCATAGACGACCTTCTCGATCAATATTCCATCGTCGAACAATTCAATTACGAAAAACTGCAGGCCCTGTTGAACGACTGCGAAGACTATGTTGAGAGAAGCCTTGGTGTATCAAGCCAGCAGGTTGAGCCGTCGACTCGTTATCTAGACCACGACGCTGTACTGTCATTTGAGGAGTACGCCTCGACGGTTCGTCGTCTTTACAGCGACAATCCAAGTTACCGAAAGCGAATCGCGAAGGAGGCCATTGCTACCCTGAAAGCATATCAAAAAGAAGCTTTTAACCGTAGAAATGCCCATCTTCCTTCTCTTGACGAGTATCTTGGCTACCGGGATGCATCTTCCTGTATGAAGCAAGTGGCGGCCAACATTGAATTCGCCAATGGACTCGACTTGCCTGAGTACGTCATGGAATCCAAGGAGATTCAAGATCTATACGAAGCCTCCGTCGCTGTTATGTGGATCACGAATGACATTGTGAGTGTGCGCAAAGAGATACGAGAAGGGTTCGTCGAGAACATCGTGGTATTGTTGGCACACGGCGATATGCAGCGGGGACTCGATGCAGCGCTTGGTAGGCTTCAAATTGAGATTGACAGAGTGAACAAAGCTTCTGATGACGCTGCCCGTCGATTTGCCGGCGAGACCTTTGAGCGCGACATCGCCTTGCTGGCGAAGAACTGCAAGAATATGTGTTTGAGCAGTTGGTTCTGGAGGTAAGTCCCAATTGTATGCAAGTCTAGCGCCGCGACTGACGAAACAGCGTCAAAACACCAAGATATTGTCTGCACGATATAAACCCGGATGCGGATGGGGGCTTTAACTTTACGATTGATCAAATTGCCGAGGGGACATTGTGAGTTGGTTGGGCCGTGATATTTCCGGGTTAGCCATCACAATCATTCGCTTGAACAACGAGCCCACTTTACGGGGTTGCTCAGTTCTAACCAGCGTTGGTCCTAGAAGAGTATGAATGACACGTTTTGTATTCGCTGTGGCGCTGTAATATCCCCGTGAACCCTCCACGCTACGATATCTATTCCGTAACAATTCCACAACGCCCTCCAATCCGGCCCGATACCGCCCTCTTTCAATCAATAAAATCAGATTAGATTAGATTGATTAAACAAGTTTTTACCTTTCAAAACTCTGCCTCACATCCTTCTGCTTTGCCTTTGGCCCTAGATAATCTGACTGACGTACGCGGTGGAGCTAACCGTGCCGTGTTTACCGTGGAAAAGACCCTCTTTGCTTTACGAGCCTCATCGCTATTTGCCAAGCATCCAGCTCAGCTTGCCGATCCTGCCGTGTTCTACAGGGACGCAACCAACAGAGTCGGAACTAACGGGGCAAGATGATCTTATCTGATGCGTTCTTTTCGTTGTTTGATCCACCGGTGTCGGAAGATTTATGCCGGGGGCATGTGTACCTACAGCATGTCATTTCTTTTTAATGTAACCCTTTATCCCGTCGAGAAATCTCAAACTTCTTCAAGCTTAATTCTCTCTTTCTCGCTTGAACCGCCAAAATGGGCCTCTGGAACAGGTCGAACAAGACCTCTGATGTCGATCTTCAGGACATCACGACAACTACAGACCACGAAAAGAACACCCATCCTGAAGATGGACACTCAGCTGTCCCCGATGATACCCTCCCTGCTGAGGATGTCACCGAGGGTGTCAAAGACATGGAAGCCATCACCCTCGTGTGGTCCAAGACATCTCTGATCTGCCTCTTCATCTTCATCTGGCTCGTCTACCTTCTGAATGCTTTCCAGAGCTCGACAGTCGGTAATTTACTTCCCTATGTCACCAGCGACTGGAGCGCGCACTCGCTTCTCAACACCATTGGTGTTATCGCGAGCTCAATGACTGCCGCTGTCTTCATTCCGCTTGCTAAACTCCTTGATCTTTGGGGCCGAGCTGAGGGTTATCTTCTGATGGTGGGCTTCTGTGAACTGGGCCTGATTCTGATGGCCACGTCCAAAGACTTGTCGACCTACTGTGCCGCAAATGTACGTAACGGAAATCACATGTTGCCTGCTGAAGCTAACGCAATTGCAGGTCTTCTACTCGGTCGGTTTCACGGGCCTGATCTACAGTATCGATGTCATGACCGCCGATGCTACCAATCTAAAGAACCGAGCCTTGGCATATGCCTTCACATCGTCGCCCTACATGATCTCAGCCTTTGCTGGATCTTATGCTTCGGACAGAATGCTGGCAGACATTGGTTGGGTCTGGGGTTTCGGCACCTTTGCCTTCATCACGCCTGTTGTCTGTGCGCCGCTGTATCTTCTTCTCAAGATCAACTTGCGAAAGGCCAAGAAGAATATTCTGCCAAAGAGGTCTAGTGGTCGAACATTGAAAGAGAGCATCTGGCACTATACGCTTGAATTTGACGGCAAGTTCAAACCGAAGCTACAGGTTTCTTCAAAGCTAACCATTGTTACTCTGTAGTTCTCGGCGTATTCCTCTTCGCCGCTGGCTTGGTCATTTTCCTTCTTCCGTTCACCATTGCTTCCTCGGCGCCCCATGGCTGGTCAACTGGATACATCATCGCCATGATTATTGTCGGCTTCATTCTTCTCGTCGGTTTCGGCCTGAACGAAGTCTACTTTGCGCCAGTTCCTTTCCTAAAGTTCCACTTCTTGACTGATCGAACCCTCGTTGGCGCTTGTCTCCTCGATCTTACGTATCAGATCTCATATTACTGCTGGAACAACTATTTCACGTCTTTCCTCCAAGTTGTCAACTATCTGACAGTCGCAGAAGCTGGTTACGTCAACAACACCTTTAACGTTGTGTCTGGCGTCCTGTTATTCATCGTGGGCTGGGGTATTAGAAAGACTGGATACTTCAAGTGGCTCCTTTGGGCTGGCGTGCCGCTTTATATCCTCGCCCAAGGCTTGATGATCTACTTCCGAAACCCAACTGGCTATGTGGGATACTTGGTCATGTGTCAGATTTTTATTTCTGTCGGCGGAAGTGTCTTCACCATTTGCATGCAACTCGCCGTTCTTGCTGCTGTCGATCACCAGCACGTTGCTGCGGCGTTGGCTATGTTGAGCGTCACTGGCACAGCGGGCGACAGTATCGGGTACACAATTTCTGGCGCCATCTGGACGAATACCTTTGAGAAGGCACTCAGGATGTATCTACCCGCGAGTGCACTTGAAAATCTCGATGCTATCTACGGAGATCTCCCCACGCAATTGAGTTATGCGAGGGGCACACCTGAGCGTATCGCTATTCAGAAAGCATACGGATATGCACAAACCCGAATGTTGGCAGCTGGAACGGCCATCATGGCATTGTCATTTATCTGGGTCGCTCTTATCAGGAACCTGAAGGTCTCGGAGATGAGACAGACCAAGGGAAATGTATTCTAGAAAGTCTCTTGTGGCAGGGCAGTTGTTGTTGATGGACTGGGTAAAATGGGCGGAAAGGCCGAGACTCTAATGCTTCTCAAAAGTCAGTGCAACCGAATTTTGCTAGTTTATGCCTAAAAAATAACTGAAATGCCATTAAAATATGCATGTCTAATAAGCATAAGCCCCGTGGGTCTTACTCTTCTCCCTTGCTCAGTTACATCCCCTTCCACGTGCGAAGATGCGAAAGACTGGGACAAATTAAAGAATCCCGCAAGTCTGATTGACAAAATTACGATCAAGCACCTCTTTTTCTCTCAATCATGAGATCTTTCCATTTCGTTGTGTTTAGACAATGCCTTGCGTTGATAGTGGCTGGCTGAGCAGTCTGTCGCTTAAGCAAGGGATGACTAGACGATGACTAGACAGCGCCTAATAATATTTTTGAACAGTTTTTCCACTAATTCGGGTCAATAGTCTCAGCCTTAGAATGGCTCTGGACCCAGAGATCGCAATCGAGACTCTGGATTCAAATGACGGCGTCTGTCACTATCGACCCCTTTGCATCTTGTCATTTCAACAAGCAGACCATTTCGCAGCCACCAACATTTCGCATTGCTTAGTTGCGCTCGGTCCGTTTGTCCTGGATCTTATACGTAGTCGGTGTTGTAGCAAATTTTTAATTCTTTTTTTTTCTTCGGCCATTCTTTCGACCGCTGTTGTTCTCACGTCAAAATGAAGGGTCATCTTGGAGCGTTTGCGCTGCTCAGCGGCATTGTAAGTGGTGCTGTTGCCGTTGATGCGAGAGACGTCCAGTATGCGGACCAAGACCCTGGGACGTGGTGCATTACCTACCTTTCAACATACCTTGTCCCAGTATCAATTGCGACAAATCTCCCGCGCCCTGCCGAAAACACCACAGATGTCGAATTGATACCGACCTCAACTGCTCAAGATCCAGATCTCACGTCCTCGGTTGCGTCTAGTGCTTCCGCTTCGACCACTCTTGGGCCAACCGGCGAGCGGATTATCCTTCTTGTCAGCCCTTCCAGCGGTAACACAAAGCGCGATATTGGTGGTTTTGTTGGCGACGGCAATCCCGATATCTGCACGTTTGCTACTGTCTTCACTCTTGGCAACGGTCGGCTTGCCGAGGATGGTGTTCCCGTGTCATACCTCGGTGATGGATACCAGAAACTCGAGGCCTCATCGTCATCTAGTGATAATGTAATCTCGACAACTTTCAACGCTGAGGGAGGGTTACTACGCTTCCAAAATCCCTCATTGCCTGACGGCGGAGCTTCATTCTGCCAGACTCCTTCTGATGGGCAGGTTTACATGACTTTCGGATCCGAGCCATCTGGCTGCTTACCAGTGTCTTTGAACGTGTACAGAGGTATGCGTTGATGTATCCGTTACAGTCCCTTACTAACATTCGTCAATAGCCGAACAATGTATCAACGGCAGACTCGATGGCCTCGGCCCTACAACAACGTCCACCGGGACTGACGAGTCCATTTCAACACATTCTGTTGGAACCCATTCCACTGGAACACATCCCACTGAAGCGCTTTCCACTGAAGAGACATCTGCTGAGACCATGACAACAACTTCCACGGAGGAGGCTTCTGCTGAGACCTCTGCTATCGAGTCTTCAATCGCTTCCACATTTTCTACCGAAGCATCTGGAGTGTCCACAGCGTCATCGTCATCCGAAGTTGCTCTCAGCCAAAAAACTGAGGCACCTAGTGGCTCGTTGACTGATGGACCAACTGCAACACAATCTCAGGGAAACATCGTGATCACAAATGCCGTGTCCAACGGTCGATTCTCAATCAAGGACCCCGACTCAGAAAGCGGTATCTTTGGCTTCGATGCTGAAGGTGAGGCCAAGCAACAAAACGGCGACTGTTACAAGGGAGATGGCAGCTCAGATAACGGCTGCGTTGCCTTGGGCTCTTCTTCCGACTCAAAGAAGAGAGCTTTTGGAGGACTTGCGAGTATCTCACAGTTTCTTACCAACCTTGCTCCAAGCAGGAATGTTCTCTATACTGTTCAATTCTATTACGTCGTCATCACCGCTGGAGGCAACCAGGCTTGCAGCGTCAATGCCTACCTTGGCAATACCCAGTTCTACACCATGGGTCTTTTCACCAGTGGTGGCGTTAGTGTCTCATGGAACAGAGTCCTCACTACTGTCATGGCCGACTCTCGAAGCGCCAGCTTTGGCATCTCCATGTCTTGCACAGGCAACGGGCTGGCACTGATCTACGTCGACTCGGTCTTCATCTCCAATCAGGTGACGCCTGATAACATCGATCAGTTCCAGCTGGACTTTGGAGATGGCGACACCCCTGAGGAGACCACCAGCAGACTCCCACCCACTCCAACTAGTGAATCTGCCAATCAAGTAACATCTGCTGAGCCAGCAACCACTGCAACAGACTCCCCTCCCGCTACCACTACAGGCTACGCCAGACCCGAGGTTCCTTCTCAAGAGGTCTGCCCCGATGGTTATAAGCCTCCAGGCTTTTGTGGACAGAAGTGGCCAAAGCCCTCAGAGCCATTCTGCGAGTACCGTTCACAACCCAATGCTGATGTCGTGGCATATCCACTCTCCCAATATCCTATGCAGGGTATGGATATCCAGAAGTGCGCGTTAACTTGTGCTTACATCGATGGATGCTTCGCATTCGCTGTAAACAACAACCCGAGATACCCTTGCAATTTCATCCTTGAGCCATTGAGACTTCAAGGTTGGACTACTGGAGATCCAGATCGTATTCTGGAATGGTCTGAGTTAGCTTGCTTCAACTGTCAGCTCTGTGATGAATCACCATCCCTGACGGAGTCGACTGCTGGCGTTACTGGAGCTCCAGTAGAATCGGAGACAACTGTCATCGCGGAGCCATCCACCAGAGTTCCGCAGAACACAACCCATTGGCTACCTAACCCAGAGACAAGTTCTGGAAGCCTAGAGCCTACACCAGGAACCAAGTCAACAAGCATGCGACCGCCTCGACCAGAAACTAGCATTGACGTGGAGCCAACTTTCATCGAAGGCACCACCACCTGGCCCGAAACAACTCACACGTCTACTGAAGGCCCTGTTGTGGATTCTTCAAGCGACACTCCCGAAGATTCAACATCCCTGAGCGAAGATGCAACATCGACCACTCAAGACCCCACTTCAACCTCAGAAACCACTACCGCCTCTTCGACCCCAACAGAGACATGCAAGTATACGCACGGCGAAATGTGCAACTTTGATCGTTTCAACTACCCCAAAGACGTTCTCTGTTCATGGGGCGACAAGCTCACCAGCAGAAGCTTCTGGCTAGAGACCCGCGAGTCATACCCTCACCAAGACCGCGCCGAAGAATGCATAGCCATCTGTCAAGGCCACCCACTCTGCTTGACCGCTGGATACTCACAGTTCGAAAACCGATGCTACTTCTCAGAACTTCCCTTACTCAAGGAGAACTTCGTCACCGAAGAGAATGACTACAAGAAGCAGGTTTGGCTGGATACGCGCTGCTACACTGACTGCGAAGCGTGTGTTCCTGATTCTGTTCCGAAGGGTCCTCCCGATATGTGCGCCTACACTCTAGGCGATGAGTGTAAACCAGTCGCAAATCCTCCTGCTGGCACTCTCTGCAATTACGAAGCTTATATGGGAGGTGGCTGGGTTGATGGAAATGATCCCAACTTGATCACTGTTTATACAGAGTATGCCCAGGCTACGCCTCGTCGATGTGCTGCTATCTGTCGAGCTTATCCAGGATGTAAGGGGTCGGGATATAAGGATGACCGATGCAAGTTTTCGGTTTATAAGCTTGCTTTGAGCGGTATGCCTATACCACTCGAGACCGACAAGGATCCTTCTATGAACTCCATCTGGGATGATCCTGCGTGTTGGACATGCCCTGGCTGTGAGTAAGGGGACTTGGAGGCTCCCTTTTTTCCTTCACCTTTTTCACTGTTGTCACGCTCTTGGCACAGTTTCTTTTGTCGCCCAAAATCTCTACAGAATGATTCCCTTCCAAAGACTTCTTTTCTCGTGTAATTTAGATTAATATAGTATGATAATGTCATGAACTGATCGCCACCATGGCACATAACACCCAATAGCGTGAGGCTGTAGAGAGACTTGCTCACTTTGCTAGCGGAAGACCCTTACCGAAAACCGCACGAAGCGATGCCTTGGGAACTCTTCCAAGAATCATCATGCGGGATGGAAGCCATCTGAAACACCTTAGCTCCGAAAATCGTTGTTTTCCATTATCCTTGATCACTCCGAACGTTTTTCAACTCAATCGACATACTCCCCGGTCGTTATTACCAAAATCTCAAACTCCATCTCCTCATAATCCTCCGCAAAGTCATGTAGCCCAGCGCCTTTGGCAAACTTGGCACACAGCCCATACATGACACCCAGTTGTTCGATGAGCCCTTCGTCCGATAATAACCCAAGGCTTTCTTCGCCGAGCCTCAATGCTTCCAGGTCTGTCTTTGGAATCTCGGCGAACTTGGGCGCGTCGCCCGATCTTTCCGTATCCTGATAAATGTCAAGAATTCCCTTGATCTGTGCAATCCTGCGCCTTCGCTCATCGTGCTTGGCAGCATCTGGCCCTTCACAGGCGGCGCATTGACACGTGAAGCCCCAATTCGACAGCTCCTTCATCCTGGCTTGGTAAGAAATTGCGACTTCGATGTATGAGTTGGTGATCTCCTCGTCTTTGTCAATGTCCCTAACTGCATATACTTCCATGAACCCCGTCGGCTCATCGTATACCCAGCATATGTTTGGTGTACATGAGTGATTCATGCGGCAGAAAATTGTGAATAAGCCACACTCGAGACCTCCGGATGTTATGCTCGCAGCATTTGTATAGAACTTTGCCAAGACAACACCTGCATCGAGGTCTGTCCCTGGACACGGTTGACCCTGGAGGAATGAAAACTCGCGCAGCTTTTTATCGTTGTGATACAAATCCATCAATCGCTTTTTTTCTGACTCACTCAGATCTGCGACTTGATCGATGACACATCTATACTCGGCTTTCGTCTTTGTCTCAGCTTGTGAAACCACCAGGATTGGTTTTTCGTGAATGATGCGTGTCCCAGCCTTGATGAGCTCTTTTGCAAACAGGCCGTGGCCATGTGCCGTCTCCTTCATCATATATAGACATTTCGTTCGCTGCATCGCGTATTATGAGTCCTTGTTTTCATTCTGGGTGATCAGTGTTGCAAGATATGCTGGCTTATGCTGATAATTTTCAGTTCGTGAATCGTTTCGTAAAAAGCTTGTCGTGAGTAGCGGAGATCTCCGTGCGTGCAGAGCCCAGCTGTTTTGAGTGGATAGCAGCTCTGTATCTGCTCCACAATTATGGGTGCGTCTTGTAGCTCTAGGGTGAGTACTTTTCTTGATAACATCGCCAAGTTCCAACGGCACTGAGACGCAAACTCGTGGTTTGGCTTGTAAAGACTGCCATGAGCTGGTCATTTTGATCATGCAGTTTGAAGTTATTGTCGCTTAAGCGAAAAGCTCTCATGCCATTTACAGCCACGCTGTTATCATTCCTCTGGGTCATTGAAACAGGTTGTCCCGTGTTGAAGGGAAACCTCCAGCCGTGGTTGTCTTTTCCGCGGTACAGCATTTCTGTCCACAGGACATTTAATGGATCTCCAAGACGAATGCGAAATATCTTCTCATCGCTATTGTAGGAATTGGTCGTCTTTGGGAGATAGCAAGCAGCCATCGGGACACCCTCGGCTTCCAAGACCAAGTCGGGGTGCTTCTTCTGATTGTTTGTGATGGCAAGGCTGTATGGGGCGGGACCGTCGGGTGCATTATCAGGCTTACACTTGTAGCGATCGTGGAAAGAAGGCTTGGTGATTTTATACCGAGCCCAGCCTTGAAATTGGCCTTGCGTCTGCTGGGGTTGATGATATGCCATTGCTATAGTGAAATTAGTCCAAAGAGGCGTAAGTAAAGACAGACAAAGTTTCCGAATAGATCAGATATGACGATAAAGTGATGGTGATGGTGAGTGAGAGGAAATAGAACAAGAGAGATGCTGTGTCAATTGTGGACTATATAATGGCCTGGTATAACTCACAAGCTGCAGTTCGGAAGATCGACGGTAGGCAATCATGCTTAACTTTTAAGATTGTCCTCAACCTTTCATGTATTCACCTTACTTCAAGTGCAGATAATTATTTCGAGGATTGGGTTAAGGCGAGTGGCTGATAATGCCCGTCGCGTTACGGATCTACAGATTGAGCACCTGAAAAATGGAATTCTCAGCGCTGCCTTAACTGTGTGTGCCGGGCACTGACATCACGGCCTTCAACTGACAGAAAGTCTTGGACTTTTTGAGCCGAGGGGATCGAGATTTACTGGCTCCCTTTTTTTATGCGGTCAGCCCTACGGATCTGCACTTCACTGTCGTATGAAATGCATGCGATCGCTGCCAGACTCCGTGGGAGAACCGGCATGCAATTATAGCTCTCGACTGATGAGCCAAGGGGGTAAACGTTACGAGTAGAGACGAGGCCAAGTTATCCGTCTTATCTTTCCATAAATGATGATAATTTAGATCTGGGCATTGCTGGTACCCAAAAGCCTGAGGTGAGTAGCTGAGCCAGGCACCTCCGGGAACCTCCAGTGTCAGGCAGGTGCGCGATGTAGTGACTTGAGAGTCAACACCTGGCAGGCACTGCCTAGGTACTAATACCCGCCAAACGCGTCACTGGTCGCCTTCCTGAATCACACGCACGAAGCTCGCGTCTGAGGTTCTTCCCAAAACAACACCAAAAGGGTTCTATCGGCTTTCTCTTTAACAGCATTCTCTCCATCTTTGTAGCAGCCCGCCAGACTCGACAAACATCTCGTTTATCGAAGCGCTGTCGGTAAGTCTCCCATATACTGGTCGCGAGTTTTGCTAACATTTATTTGGCTAGGCTCGCACCATCCCGACACCAAGTGTCATCTTCAAGGAACATCGATCGAACACACTGAACATGGCCCGACCCCAACAAGATCCGGAAGTCAAGAGGCTGAGGAAGGATGCCAAGAAGGAACTCGCACGTGAGACTTACAAGCAAAGAGTCGCTTGGCTTGACCAAGAGTGGAAAGGACCAGACTGGCTCCCCAACGATATCGTGAGGCAATACAAACCTTGCAGAAGCGTTGTCCGCTGCCTGAAGAATATTACTGAGCTGGCCCTCGCGGAAAACATCCCGTTAACTTCTCTCTGGGAGTCTGGGGGATTCATCAGAAATGTTGTCGACCAGGACCTTGCCGCCAGGAATTCCGGGCTCGACTTGGAGCACAAGCATCCAAACTTTGCTCGCCTTACGAAGAAGATGGCCACTCAGGTGTACCGGGACTTTCTTGCATCTGTTTCCAACGTAGAAAACGGCGGTGGTTTATCCTCAGGTAATTCTCATACACCAGTTGGCTGAAGCCAAGTGGCTCAAGTCCTCGAAACACTGCGACATGCAGAGTATAGGCTGACGGCAATACAGGTTCCACGACAGGTGATGATTTTGAAGTGCAAGCATCCGAGAAAAACAACACCGTTTCTCGATTGAGTTCTTCTGCCCTTGACTCGTCAGCTAAGCAGCGACTCCTATCTCCACTTCACGATACGATAGCGTCCACAGAGGATGAATCACGAGATGCGTCACGAGGTACAAAGCGGCCCGTGAAAGACAACGAAGACGAGACGTTGAACCCGCCCCTATCGAAGAGTCAGCGAGTAGTCTTCGAGAAGGTGCTTGGGACTGTGACCCCTTATCAGATCCAAGTCATTCACCGCAAGATGACCGACGAACTTGACACCGCCCTTGCGGCCAAAAATGGAGCTGAGAAAGCGCTGCTAGACCTGTTGCATGGCAAGGGCACAATGCCAGTCAGCCAAGCAGAAAGGGTACAGGCCCGTCGTCGAAAGCTTGAAGCAGAAGAGGCTTTTAACCAAGCTTATGGGAGACTGTATCGACCAAGTCAAGTCGTATTAGCGATGGGGGATGTCAAGAAGACCTTTGATGCTCGCGCTATATGTGCACTCAAGCTTGAGCGTGCTCAGAAAGAAGCATATGCTGCCAAGAGCAGACTGGAACAGGCGCAAGCGAACCACGAGGCCGCTTTGAAGTCCCACTTCTAGGATGATTGTGACTTTCAGGCAACTTTGAACGTCCTTGAAGGGTCTGATGGGCAAGTAGGACAGTGAATAGTGATTCAGGTGTTGCGATTAGACATTCATCTCGTGGGAAGAGTTGATTCTAAGGTGGGACAGATGCTATCTGTTTGTCGGGTACTTTTCTTTTTGCAGCCAACTATGGGACCCAAGATGGACTAACTTCAGATTGCCCCAAGCAAATATCACCATAATTCGTATGAGGAGAGCTCTCCTGAGTCCTAATTTGTGATGATTGAAGCCCTCATTTGCCTCGGAGAATCACACGATCAGAATCTCCCGCTTCTCCAACCAACCTTCGGTCACGCCAACCTCTGCCTCACCGTCCATGAAGCCGTGCACGTAGGTCGAGCCAACGACCATATACAAGTCCCCCTCAACACCATCCCGATGTTCAACCTTTCGTAACGCCAAAGGGACCTTTCCACCATCGAGGACAGCCACGACATCACCCTCCTTCGCAGCAAAGCGCGTTGCTAGAAAGAGCCCGTTATCCGTGACCGCGAACATGAAGCCACTAGAGCTGTAATGATGTGAGATTTGACCCTCGATGTCAAGTTTGGCGAGATCTTGGTCATCGGCGGGCTGGTAACTGAATGCAGATCTCGAGTATCTGTTGCCAAAGTGTAAACGGTATGTCTGGAACGAGCTCCTACCATCCTTCAACTCCGCTTGGTTCTCAACATCCAGCCGCTCAATCTCGGTTTGTCTCAAACGACGCATTCTTGGGGGTAGCGTGCAATCTTTTACCATCGTTCGCCAGAATGCACGGATGGCAGTCTCACCTGTTGTTGTTGTCTCTTTACCGCCGAACTTCGGGGCATACAGATGCTCTTGGGGTTGCTCAAGGGCTTCCCTGCCGAGGTACAGGTTCATGGCGTCGAAAGCCCCAAGGACTTTGTCGCCCTGGAGAATAGGTGCGACTGTTCCGAGGATGGTGCCTTTCGTGACCAGGATATCCTTTCCGCGGCCGACGAGTCGACATGGGGTCTCGCAGTTCTTGATTCCAGCGTTGAATATGTCGCGCTGGGCAAAGAGCATCGGTACGCATTGCCGACGCTTGCCATCGTACTCAGCCACCCAAGATAGCAGCTTATGCTGCTGTTCCTTTTTCCGATCGACGCACCGTAGCGCTGTGGGCCCCTCTGGGCGTTCAAAGGGATTCTGGCAAAGAATATCCAAGTTTCCGGCGAGGTTAATCAGGGCGACTGTGGCCTGCTGATACAATTCTGGCACTGACGTCATGTAGTCGACCTTGATACCGTGATCCTCCGTTACTAGGCCTAGGAGCCCGAATATCTTGTCACGCGGATTTGTCGACTCCATGTCACGAAATCGGACCAACACATCCATAAGCTTGGACCCCTTGCCTTTGCCTTGCGACATGAGGCGACGTTGGTCCTCGATCAGCTTGATGGGGACGAAAACTTCACTAAAATCCTTGTAGTATGATGGAGAATGACTACTCTCACTGCCCATGTGGAACGCGTCGAAGTATGGCTCGTCTTTGAAGAGGTTCTTCAGGGCATCCCAGCTCAGCTCAGCATTCCTAGACATAAGCGTCAACCGCGGAGCCAGAGAGAGCTCCTGCATGACCCACAACCGCCCCCACAGAGTCGGTTGATCAAAGACAGCACTGAGCATGGACTGAGAGCCCGTGAGGAGGCGATAACCTTCTCGGGCCCGGTCTTGGAGTTCTTTCAGAGTCTGTGGGTTCTTCTCCGCAATTTCGCGCATCAAGGCCATGCCGTTTTGCACCCATTCTTCTTCCATATCAAGATCAGGATGACTGTAGAGCTCACGAGCCTTAACATCTTTGTTGCCAATCATCGGATCTAGCCATGCGATATCTCGTTGGCAGTTTGAGTAGATTTCGCGCATGAGAGCCACTTGATGACCCCGCTCCTCGACATCTGACTGATTGATGCAGATCGCATCAACCCAAATAACTCGAGGTTTGTCATCTTGTCTCTGTCTGAGACACGAGAGAATGTACTTCAGACTTGGTGTGATAAAGAAAGTATGGCCATTGAGAATTATCGGCTCCGAGAAATTTGGTTCTCCCCAAACATACGATAGGGCCTCGTACTCTGGATTCCCAGCTGAGGTATTGAGTACAGCGTGTGAAAGCGTGCAATGGATATTTTCGTCTTCCTCTCGAGGCGGAAGGAGCGTGAGAAGTCGGATTTCTTGCCGGCTGTTGTCTAGAGGCTTGTAAATCGTCGCAGATACATCGCCATTGACGGACATGACCTTGGGGCCATGGTCAGGATTCTCTGTCATTTTAGCATTCCAATCTGAGCGTTTGAGTTGAATTTGAGAAAAAACAATGTGGATTCGATGTGATGTTAAGGGTAAGATTGGGAGACAGGTAAGAATGCTGCCTAATAGAGGCTGTGTTGAGCAGGCCTGGGGAGGCAAGAAAATAGACTATAGGGGGGACCTTGACCCTAAGTATCAGAAATAGCTAATCTAAGGATCGTCTAAATTCATGCTAAGCTTGCCTAAAGATTTCTGTCGCTTAGAGTAGAGACCCTAAGCTTTTGGGGACAGGAAACAGGGATCTGACTGATCTTGGTTCTAAAATTAGGCACTTCAAGGTCGCTTCTGACCTTGAACTGAAATGCTAGCATTGACTGGTCTAATATCGCGCTTTGAAGCTGAGTTGCTGACAGCGTCGCAAGGCAGTGCTGATGCAAATTTGCGGTACGGTTATGGGATGAGAGTGCAAAAAACAATCGATGCGGTTTGTGTGGATCGAACACACGACCTTCAGATATCACTTGATTTTGGTGAGGATTGAAGTTTGACTTCAGTCTGACGCTCTCCCAACTGAGCTAAACCCGCTGACTAATGTGTTGTTATCCCGGCTTCGTCTGCCTTCTTGTGAGGAAAAGATGGAGGATGGACGAGACATGAGAATCACTCTGAGACGATAACAAAAGATACCATATAGCCGATGCTCTCTTGAAACAAGAAGTTGCGTCATCTCATCAAAACGCAACGAGGTCTATAGAACTTAGCATGATCCAGCTTCAACAATTAAGAGTGCACTCACTGACTGTGGCATAAGAGGAGAGACAAGGGTATAGAAACACGTTTCAGCATCGGTTATCATCTGAGATGTCTGCAACGTCTCAACCTAAGACGTTAGACGGATCAGCCTACTGGTTTCTCTATAGTACCCAAGTTCCAGCTTCTAATGCAAACTCCAGTCGTCTAATCCAGTGATCCTCCAGCTCGTGATTACCTTTGGGTATAACCACCATCAACAACTAAGGCAGACCCAGTAACAAAAGAACTTCGTCCTCCAGAAAGATACAAAACACCATCAGCAATCTCCTCTGGTGCACCCATCCTCTGCATGGGAACAGCTGTCGTGATTCGCTCTTGCATAGCCTTGAGCACCTCGGGGTTCTTTGTGGTCATCGGTGTCTCTGTGTATCCCGGGCAGATGGCGTTGATGCGAAGCCCTTCCTTTGCGTAGTCCTCGGACGCTGACCGTGTGAGACCGATGATGGCATGCTTGGCTGCTGTGTAGGATGTCGATAGTGGAATACCGACAACGCCCTGGATGGAAGAGAAGTTGACGATAGATCCGCGCTGCAATTCCCTTCCGTTGATAGATGAACGAATGGGCTCTTGCTTCAGCATAACTTGTGCTGTAGCTCTGAGGACAAAGAATGTTCCGGTCAGGTTGATGCTGACAACACGGTTCCAATCAGCTGTATGAGCAAACGCAGCACCTCCTTGATGCTTCATGGCAATACCAGCTGCATTGACAACATAGTCGATGCGACCATATTTTTGAGCAACGTCCGCGACAATTTCGTTGATTCGATTCTCATCTGTGACGTCTGCAGAGTAGATCTCAATCTTAAAGTCCTTTTTGGGTGACAATTGCTCTTTTTCAATCTCAGACTTGACGATTTGCAGGGATTCGAGGTTGAGATCAATGAGTGCAACACCAGCGCTACCATCGCGAGCAAATGCTCTGGCGCATGCTCGGCCGATGCCTGAAGCGCCTCCTGTGATCAGAGCGTAACCCGGGACATCCATTGTTGTAAAGGTATTGAAGGTGAGAAATTGGCAATTTGACAAATTTTTGAAATAATAATGATCTCTATTGATGTCTATCTGTTCAATATGGACTTGTTCTTATACATCTATACTTCATTCCTCTAGTCCCATGGTTAACAGGTTTGTGACTCGGCGACCGATATCCGAAGCTAAATTGGAGAAGCTTTCCTGGTTTGACATGGAGCGTTCTCGCTATCTTGGGCTTGCCCCACCATGATCAGCCACCAGATATAACTTTCCTGTTTGAAATGCGGGGGATGCATGATAACGCTTTCGCTGGATGGCCTCAATCTGATGAGCAGATGATAATGGGAAGGCAGATCCGCGACGAAGAATGGACTTGCACGGAGACAACTCGGAAACTCGTCATGAATTATTACCGTGTGACTTGGTTTGAACTGTTCTAGCCATCATTGGCACTATAGGTTGGCTGGGCCGGGCATCCAGAGAAGTCTGCTGTAGAATGCGCTGGAGACAGCTTATCAAGTAGAAATTTATATTATCTTACTATACTTATCAACAGTGTCATATATACTATCAAAAGTAATCTCACAAGTGTTGTAAAATGTTTTGTGAAGGCATAATCGTTAATAATATAACCCATTTTCACAAATTGGTAGGTTTCAGGTTTCCGGTTATGAATAATACTCCTGCTCAAAGTCTCCGTTGAATACTGCTGCAATGAGGTGAATAAGTGTTGTTGCAAGTAAAATAAATTTTGATTACCTCTTTCTATGCGAAAACAAGACCCTTGTAGCCCGACTTCTTGACCTCCGCGCAACGCCTTCTATACTCTCCAATGCTTCCGCTGTACCGTGCAACACTTCTAACATTCTTGCCCTTGACGTTCTTGTTCACGCCTGTCATCCAACTATCAATCTCATTCATGAGAACCTGGCTCTCACTGCACTGCACCACATGCTCGGTCCATTGCTCAACGGCATCTTCTGTTGGCTCAACAGAAGTGTAACCGTGGTCCTTGCAGTACTGCAACATATCCGAAACAGCCCGCACACCGTGCTCAATGTTGCGTGTAGCGTTGCCAAATGGCTGATGGGGACCAAGAACCATGAACATGTTTGGCATCGACGGAACAGTGATGCCTAGGAATGTTCGGGGTCGGTGGTCAACCCAGACTGCTTGGTCACCCTTGGGGCTGTCGCTGGTTGCAATCAATGGTCTGTTCTTCTTGCCATGCCAGTCAATGGCACTGAAAGCGCCTGTAATAGCATTGAAGCCAGTTGCGCAAATCAGAACGTCAAGCTTGTGCTCCTTACCATCGGAGGTCAGGATGCCCGATGGTGTGACGCGATCAATTGGCGTCTTTTTCAGATCAACGAGGTGAACGTTTGACTTGTTGAAGGCCTCAAAATATCCACTCTCCATAGGGACTCGGCGCGTGCCAAAGCCGTGGTCCTTGGGAATAAGGCTCTCTGCAATCGCAGGGTCGTTAACCCGTTGTCTGATCTTCTCCGCCATGAAGTTGGAATACAGACTGTTGGCGTATCGATCGGTGTACGTGTCAGAGAACACGCCCAGCCACTTTCCAAAACCAGGAGTGTTGTAAAGCTTCTCCCAAAGCTCTAGTCGCTCTTCTTCCGAGACCTCGAGAGACTTTCGAGGGTCACCATGGTGCATGAAACCAGACGAACTCGTGTCACAAATCTTGAAGATGTTGTCATAGTTCTTCTTGTGCTCGGCCATTTGCTCAATGGTGATTTCAGAGTTGCGAAGAGGAGCAGACCAATTGGCTGTGCGTTGGAAGACGCTGAGAGACTCCACGCCATCTACTTTGGAGACGGCAGTTGTGATTTGAATGCCTGTTGCGCCTGTGCCGATGACTCCGATCTTCTTGCCCACAAAGTCGCGGTTGATGTCGAGATCCTTGGGCCAACGAGAAGTGTGGAATAGTTTGCCGCTGAAGTCTTCAATGCCTTCAATTGCGGGTAGAGTGGGCGCAGAGAGGAAGCCCATGCAGCTGATGAAGAAGGTGGAGACGTATTCATTACCAGCTTCATCGACAAAGGTCCATGTGTGATCGGCCTCATTCCATGTAGCCTTTGTGACAGTCGTGTTGAGCTGAACATCCTTCTTGAGATTGTGCTTCTCAGCAAAGTAACTGATGTATCTGTGAGTCTCTGGTTGGGGCGAAAAGGCCTCCTTCCAATGCCACTCGTCAAGAAGCTCCTTGTCGAATGAGAAGCAGTAAGACAGCGACTCAGAGTCGAATCGGCATCCGGGGTAAGAGTTCCAGTACCAAGTGCCTCCAACATCAAGAGCGGCATCAAGAACCCTGATACGCCATTCTGGGAAGCGCTTCTTGAGCTGATAGAGTGAGCACAGGCCGGAGAGACCTGCGCCCAGGATGAGAACGTCGAAAGTGCTGGTAGAGTGAGGTACGGAACCCATTTCTGATAGTGTGAATAATGCGATGAGTGACGGTGGACCGAATTGTCTTGTTGCTTCAATTTGATGCAAAGTAGCAATGTCAGAACTATATCTATATATCTCGAGATAAATAATTCGATCCTGTCATGTCGGAGTTGCCTTCACAATTTCTGCTCAACCAATGACCTGAACAGGATAGTCTGCTCGACTTTCCTATCGTGCTATCACACAGTGAAAAGCGACATGTCTTGCCACCAGATATAACTTTCCTTTTACGATGGTGGCTTCGATAGTGGAACATTCCCGTCCAATCACAAGTTTGCATCACATAACAAGCCGTTGCAAAGTGCGGGGAGAACCTTATCAACGTGATGATCTGAAGGACACGAGATCAAAGTGCGCCCTGCAGGAGTCAACTACTGATACGAACTGGAGGGATTATATCTGCGCTGACTGTACATCGCTTGGTTGGGATAGGAAAGTTTCCCCAGGAGAGGGATTGGTACCGATAACCGAGAGGCGGGGAAGTGATTAGCCTTATCTCACTTCTCCACCATTGCGGGAGTGCCGATGCCTGCATCTTGGGACCCTTTACAAGTGGGCATTCCCGGCCGAGAAGAAGGTCTCGTCGAGGAGACAGCTTCTCTTCAATATGCCTCCTCTTGTCGGCAAGTCCACAGCAAAGGTCAAGCGGGTCCCAGGGCGAAGGACTCGTTCGTTTGGAGGATGCGTTACCGTATGTTTACACTCAATCGATCATCCCCTAGTCCCCACTGACATTTCTCAGTGTCGCAGTCGTCGGGTGAAATGCGACGAAGGACGTCCCGGGTGTTCTATGTGTAACATCTCTGGTCTCGATTGCGGCGGCTATAGCAAAGATATCTTCTTCGACTTTGATGACCCCTCATCAACAGGCGTCGCTCGATTTCGAAGACCATTATTGACAGAACAAGAACGAGAGCGTTTAAGCGAACAGATTGCGCAAGACGTTCCACCAGAATTGGCAGGCTGGCATCTTTCTCAAATTGACGAAGAATGCGAAAAGACGTCTACGGATTTACAAATCTCCAGAGGACCTTTTGGGGCTTTTCGCATTACGCAGCAATTGCCCTCAGATCCATTGAGCACTTTGGACGAGATAGAAGAGGACACGATAGAAGTTTCACAAATTCACGCTGCCGAGGAAGAAGATCAATTGCTACTCCCTGACTTCGATGACGACGTCGAAATTGTCGTCTCAACACTCGACTTTGATACTGGAACCTCTCCTCGAGATGCTCAGCATCACATATCGGATGAACACAACGCGCTCATTCCTCGTACAGATTGGCTGAAAGCACTGGAAAGCTTCCCTGTAAGCAGCTGGCTGGATCCAACGAACTTCGATCTGCCCGACTGGTGGGATCCCGTGGCCATGGGCACTGAAACGGCCGTGCCTTGGGTAGGTGAATCAGCCTCTGCACAGAAGCCTCCTTCACCATTTGCACGGTCTTCTACAATTGAGCTTGGATCTCCAAGACTTTACCTATCACACCTTTCACCCAGCTCAGGCTCAGTATCGTCGCAAGTCGACACGGACGTACCGAGGGATGCTGTACTGCTGGTAAAACACTATGCAACGATCGTACTTCGGGGCCTGACTCCATATCGTCACAGCAAGACACCATGGCACGTCCTCTTCCTGCCTCATGTCAAAAGCTGCTTGGCTGCCTTGACACTCGGTGAGAAGATGGACCACGCAAGTCTATGTGCATTTTACGGCACACTATCTATCAGTGCCTTTAGCATGGGTGGCATTCATGGCTCCACCAAGTGGTTAGACCAAGGCACGGCATACTATCAAAAAGCCCACTTTC